>CM028132.1:1104535000-1104545000 GCA_016271365.2 Neoceratodus forsteri | reverse complement strand
GGAGCTCAGTACAACCGCTAGAGAAAACAAGAAAAACCCACTGAAAAAAATAAGAATTTGTCTTTTTTACGATCAGGGGTTTCTTTCTCAACACAAACTGAACAAAATGGGAAACCCTCGTCGAGATCAGCAACAGGGATATGGACCTAGAGCCAAAACAGCATCTGCGGCCTCAACCACGCGTTCAGGACAAGGCTGCGCGGAAGACCAGGCAGAGGAAGCTAATGAAGAAACTCTGCAAACCATCGTCTCTAAGCTCACTCGACTGATTAAATCTGTCACTAATTTATCGGACAAATTGGATGGTTTGAGCAACCGGGTGGTCGCTTTGGAGACTACAGTCGAGGCGATTCAGACTACTTCAGTAGAATCTACTAAACGAGCAGACGCAGCGATGGGAGCTGTGTCCTCTTTAATTAAAGAATCTTCAAGGTGGCAATCTCGTATTGAAATGCTAGAGAACCAGGTCCGAGTCCCAAACATACGTATTCTGGGTCTGCCGGAAGGGTGCGAAGGGGATCATCTACTCTTATTCCTTAAGGAGTGGCTTGGGCAACAATTGGGCTCTGAGGCAGTGTCCCTAACTCAGCACTTCCAAAAAGCTTACCGTATAATGCGGAGGGGTCGGACTGACCATTCTGAAGCCCCCAGAGTAGTGATGCTGGTAACGGACGGCCCAGGCACCCGAGACTCAGTTTTGGCGCTAGCACGAAGGGAGAGCCCTCTCCTGCAGAGCGGGCACACCATACGACTTTTCCCGGACATTGGCTACGTGACGAGGCAGAAAAGGAAGCGATTCGACGGTGTGAGAGCGGTTCTGCGCGAAGCATCTGTGCCCCATGGGATGATTTTCCCTGCTCGTCTCCGGATCGCTTTTGAAGGGAAGGTCTTTTTATTTAACGATCCCGAAGACGCGTTGAAGTGGTCCCACAAGAATATCACGGTGAAGCCCCGAGAGGAAGATAGAGAAGATGATTTCTCCGATGAAGACGAGGAAACCTGAGAGAAACCTGAGAGAAATGTGAACTCTAAATATTTAAAAGTTTACAAATGTAATATTAAGCTAGTTAATAAGGGAGTAAGGTGGCCAAGGCACATTTCTGTTTCTACTTCAAAATCGGGGTCACCCTCCAGTTGCCTTCAGCTCAGTTTGGATTGAAAATAATTTAAATAGTTGATGTGCCATAGATGCTTGTATAATTGTTTAGGCACCCATTTGCATGTTAAGAAGATGTTACATTAACATAGCTTGAATACTACATATTATACCAAATTTCTCTGGCGTAGAAGTACTTTAAGTTAAGGGTGGTCTCCACAAGATCTAGCTGTATAAAGGGGGTTGCAAATATTGCAAAATCTTTGATTAAGCATGGTACAGTAGGACTCACTAGTTGTGAGGCCAGTTCCTGGACATTATGAATTGAATGAAAGTGGTTTGTTAATCCATGCAGCTCATGGGCTTGTTAGCAGCATTTGAAATTAATTCTGTGATTATAAAAATTTTCCTTTAGGTATAACCCCTCAAGGATGTATCAATTAGCAACAGAAATACATATTTGTTTGTATTAAGAGGAGTGGCGCCCTCATGGGGATCTAACTGTGCAAAACATCTGTATGCTTGGAATTCTGAACTGTTCTTCTGACTTCTGAAAAGATAATAAATAAAAAGTTTAAAAAAAAAAAAAAAAAAAGGAGGAGCTTCACTGGCCGAACATGCCGCTTTTTGTTTGGTGAAAAAATATCAAGGCATTCAGAAGTTATAGCACTTTTAAGTTCCCATTATAAGTCAGTGGGAAAATTTATATGGTTATTTTGCGAACAAAGAATGGGGTTTTGGCCATCTGATCCCTCCTCACAATCAAAGAATTTGCAGGCTCACAATACAAGATTCTTTGATCCCAAGGGAGGGACTAGATGGCCAAATTTGGAGGGACCAGATAGCCCAATTTTAACAACTTTTAAAATTAAATATCTCAGAAACGGTTTGGTCTTTTAACTTGAAATTTGGAGGGTGTTGAGGGGATGTCCTGTAGATGTGAATTATGGTGCTTAGGTGTTCAAAAATTCATATGCTATGTTTTGCATTGTGGTACTGGCTTCATATTTATAGGGTGCCTAATGTTACTGCCGTGGAGGTAATTTGTAGTGGTTAGGTGTCTGACATGTAAACAGGTGTTGAATTATGCCACTCTGATGACTGACACTTTGCTTTCTTTCAAGGTGGTGGGCCCCACACTCCCAGCCATATGCGCTGCCAGCAATACATATGATACTCAGTACCTGAACTCTTATCTTGGGCAGGAATTTGCAAGTTGGTGGGAGCATGGGGCCCAAAGAGCTGCGCTACCACTAACTTGTGCAACTTTCTTCTTTTCTATTCTTTCTCAAAAAATAAGGAATTCCATGCAAAAAACTTTGTTAATGCAACATTTAGGATTAAAACACAAAAAGTCAGGAAATTAGACCTTTAGGGTTGCCCTATCCCTCCCATGGACCCGCCCATCATCCCAAGATTGACAGCTGACGGGGTGTGTCATTGGGGTTGTGAGGCCTAAATGTCACCCCATTCTTCTTTACTGTGACTGCTGAATATGATTACAGATGGAATGGGGTGACATTTGGGCCTCACAACCCCAATGACACACCCCAAAGGAGAGACCCTCTAACCAAATTGATCCCAGTGACTCCCTTCAGTGGTGGCAGGACCAGAGCAATCTGAGACAGGGGGTCCCCTTCGCCCCTCAGTCTCACTCCTTAATCCTTACTACAGATGCATCCCTCTTGGGGTGGGGAGCTCACATGGGCGACCTCACTACCCAGGGATTGTGGTCCCCTCAGGAATCTCTGCTCCACATCAATCTGTTGGAACTCAGAGCAGTTTTTCTAGCACTTCAAGTTTTTTCCAATTCTGTTCAGAACAAAGTTATTCGGGTCAGAAGAGACAATACCACCACAATGTGGTACATCAACAAGCAAGGGGGCACTCGGTCTACGGCCTTGTGCACCGAAGCAATGAAGTTGTGGTCTCTGGCTTACTCTCTGAACACCTCCCTTATGGCAGTTCACCTCCCAGGCAAGGACAATGTCCTGGTAGATGCTCTCAGCAGGATTACCCAGGGCCATCACGAATGGTCACTGGATCCCCTAGTACTGGAGGTAGTATTTGCCAGATGGGGCACCCCGCAGATAGATCTTTTTGCAGCCCCAGACAATCACCAACTTCCCGTTTTTTGCTGCAGGCCCCCAGTGTTGGGCTCAGTCCCTCTGGATGCCTTCCTTCTCTGTTGGGAAGGGAAGTTTCTCTATGCTTTTCCCCCTTCCTCTTCTGTTCAAGGTGCTAGTCAAAATCAGATCTCAACCTTGCAAGATGATCCTGATTGCTCCAGATTGGGCCAGACAGCCCTGGTATCCACTCCTTCTGTCCTTAGCAGTCCACCTTCCCCTGTGTTTTCCCAGGAATCACAACCTGTTAACCTGTGCTCAGGGGAGAGTTTGGTACCCGAACCTCAAATCTCTCAATCTCAAGGCCTGGCTCTTGAAGAGTTAGAGTTTGCTGACCTACACCTCTCCCAAGGTGTATTGGATATCCTGAAAGCTTCTAGGAAGCCTTTCACCAGGGCTACTTATAATTTCAAATGGAAAAGATTTTCCATATGGTGCTCTGGAAAACATATTTCCCCAGAATCTGCTGATTTACCCACAGTCCTGGATTATATGGTCCATTTAAATACTTTGGGGCTGACACCAGCTACCCTAAAAGTGCACCTGGCAGCCGTGTCTGCTTTCTTATCAGCAGGTAAACTCTCTTCTCTTTCAGCTCATCCTGTATTCTCCAAGGTTTTCAAGGGGCTGCTTCACACCAGCCCTCCATTCAGGGACCCTGCCCCTGCCTGGGATCTTAATATTTGCATTGCCCAGCTTATGCAACCCTCTTTTGAGCCCTTGTCTTCAGCAGAGCTTAAGTACTTGACTTGGAAAACTTGTGTTTTTGATAGCCATCACTTCTGCCAGACGCATAAGTGAATTACAAGCATTGTCAGTAGAGCCTGATTTTATCTCCTTTCATAGAGATAAGGTGGTCCTCAGGACTAACAGAAGGTTCTTGCCTAAGGTGGTTTCAGATTTCCACCTTAATCAATCTGTGTCTCTCCCTGTGTACTTCAGTGACCATTCCTCCTCTGGCGAGAGGAGACTGCACAATTTAGATGTCAAAAGAGCCCTTAGTTACTACATAGATCGTACCACGGGTCACAGGTTTGACTTCCTCCAACTGTTCCTCACTTATGGTGAGTTTGGTAAAGGGAAACCTGCCACTAAAAGATCCATTGCCAGGTGGATTGTCTCTTGTATCCAATTTTACTATGAAAAACTGGGTAAGGTTTCTCCCTCAGGCCTGAGGGCTCACTCTATCAGAGGTACAGCTGCGTCTCTGGCTGCTGCCAGGGAAATCCCTATCCTAGAGATATGTCAAGCAGCTACCTGGAAAACAGTTCACACTTTTACCAAGCATTACTCCCTGGACATCCAAGCTAGGAGTGATGCTCGGTTTGGCACAGCTGTGCTTCAGAGCCTATTCCCTAAGTAGGTTCTGTCCCTCCTCCATGGAGGTACTGCTGTGTAGTCTGCATATGTCATAATATAGCAAGACTTCATGTTGTTTGAAGAAAAAATTACTCACCTTAGTAATGTTGTTTCTTCTAATGGAGTCTTGCTATATTCTGACCTCCCCCCCGCCTACCCCTCTCAGAACCTCTGCTTTTGGGATGTGGGTGGGCAGTGCAGTGTTGGCATTTAGTAGTTGCCCACCTTGTTTTTCACCCCTCTCTTTTGGGGTGACTGGTGTTGTGTTTTTCATTCTTTGGGTCTCCTGACTTGAGTCTTTGTTTTGGGACCAAAAAAAAATATGTTCTTATATTTAGTAGCCAGTTGGCTAGTGTAGGTTTACAGCTTCCACACAGAACCTTAGTGAGTTTTGCTCGTAAAGATCTGACAGTTTGAGTTTGAAGAACAACAGACAGAGCTTTCAACCGAGCTCGAGCTCAAAGTTCCATGCCTGGCATGGAAAGTTAACTCTTTCACCTCCGGAGCAGTTTGAAGGTTGGGACTCACTGCATATGTCATAATATAGCAAGACTCCATTAGAAGAAACAACATTACTAAGGTGAGTAATTTTTTTCTTCTGGTAGCCCCAGACTGGCCCCGCCAATTCTGGTATCCAGATCTCCTCAGCCTCAGCTCCAGGCTCCCGAGGCGGCATCCAGCCCGCCTGGACCTGATCTCTGTCAACCAGGGGAAGGTACTCCAGTCGGACCTTCAATCCCTTCACCTGACAGCCTGATTCCTGAGCGGCTAGAGTTCCAGGCCTTGGGTCTTTCCGATGAGGTCCTTAACGTTGTTGAGGCATCCCCGTAAGGCGTTGACCAGAAAATGCTATGCCTTCAGATGGAAGAGATTCTCCATTTGGTATCAGGATAAGGGATTGGACCCTTCCTCCTGCTCCTTGGTCAGCATTCTGGACTACCTATGGTCCCTTTCTCAGCAAGGGCTTCGGTCGACGACCCTTAAGGTGCACCTGGCAGCCATCTCTGCTTACCGGGCACGGGCCGGGAATCAGTCGGTGGCACAGGAGAAGGTGGTCGGGTGCATTTTCAAAGGTCTTGATCACATATCCCCTCCAGTCCGAGAACCTCCACCTCTGTGGGATCTACTGCTAGTGTTGGCTAAGCTCATGGGCAAGCCATTCGAACCGATGCACAGGTGCGACATCTCCCACCTGTCGTGGAAGACCGCCTTCTTGGTGGCTATTACGTCAGCCAGAAGGATGGGAGAGCTCCAGGCGCTTTCCATCGAGTCTCCTTATCTGGTCTTCCACAGGGACAAGGTTGTCTTGCGCCCCCACCTGAAATTCCTTCCGAAGGTGGTGTCGGAGTTTCACCATAACCAGGTGTTGACTCTGCCGGTGTTCTACCCCAGTCACACCTCAGAGGCCGAATATAGGCCCCATACTTTGGACCTTAGAAGAGCGCTCTCTTATTATAAGGAGCGGACAGCTGAAGTTCGAGGAGAGGTTTGCCAGCTGTTTGTCACCTACGCTGAAGCCGCACCTGGCAGACCTGCGGACGATAGGCAGGTGGGTCACCTCCTGCATAGATCTCTGCGATAGGTTGGCGGGCATGGAGCCTCCCAGAGGGATAAGAACTCATTTTACCCGCCATACCGCTGCTTCAGTGGCTGCTTCCAGGGACGTTCCTATGCAGGAAATCTGCAGGGCTCTTACCTGGAAGTCAGCACACACCTTCATTACCCACTACCACATTGATCTTGAGTCACGCCAGGATGCTGGTTTTGGGACCTCTGTTCTCCAGTCCTTATTTCCTAAGTAGGGGGTGTGCATCTTGCCTCCCTCCTCCTGGAGAACTGCTAGGAGTCTGCCAGTAAGTGTGGATGGAACAACATATCCATGTCCCTAGAAATACAGGTTACTCGCCTTTAACAGGAGTTCTAGGAATGGTATATGTTGTTCATCCACACAGCCCACATGACCTCCACGGCTTCGACGCACAACCTGGCTTCCAGCAGGCTAGATCTGACGTCATGGGGCGGAGCCGAGAGTTTTACCACCCGGGTTGGTGGGAGGAGCCAGCTTGAAGACTTTCCGGAAAGATTTAAAGCGTCAAGGAACCTGCCAGTAAGTGTGGATGAACAACATATACCATTCCTAGAACTCCTGTTACAGGTGAGTAACCTGTATATTTGGAATACTAAATTGCTTATATCTCAGGAGCTGTACGACGTAGAAAAAAAATTTAAATCTCATATTATTTATGACTTTACAGGCTAGTTTTGTACTTAGCCCCCTGGTGGTGGACTAAGGATTTTTGCAACGAAAAGTCCATATCTCAAACCGGTTTTCGAGATACAGGACCCAAAAGACGCAACGGACGCCGTAATGTTATCCTGTGGGAAAAATCGTCAACTTCAGAGTGCCTTAACTTTGCAGCCCTGTAATATTTTGCCACCAAACCACCAAAAGGCAGATCTGTGGGATGCTGGCTTTCTTCCCTGCAAATTTCAGCCCAAAAGACCAAACTGTTGTTTTGCAGGAGGGTGGCAGAAATTTCCTGTTGTTTTGGCCATATTTCGCAAATTACTTTCATAAATCATGACAATTTCGCAAAAATAAAATCATGAAAATGTCACATTTGCGGAAGTACTTTTCACAAAAAATTTAAAAACATATTTCTGGGGGTTTAACCCCTTAAAAAAGATATGGCTAACATCCTCAGGACTCGACTAGGTGAACACAACAAGAATTGTGTTCCTAGAGGGTCCCAGTTTTAAATACCGCCAGGCATTTTTCTGAACTGTAACTGAAAAAAAAATAGCTGAGTAGCTAATAGCTAAGTAAAGGCTCGTTTGCGACAGGAAAAACGGCCATTTGCGAAAGTGTCGCAGTTATTGATAACTTTTCCCATAGACTATAATGGGATACAGTTTTCTTTGAATAACTTTTGAACCGTTTAATATTTTTTCACGAAATCTTCAAAAGACACATCGGGGAACTCGGCTGCATGTTCCATACAGTGTTTGGACTGATCGCACAAACCGTGTGGGCTATAAGCACGAGCAAAGAAACGCACAAAAAGTCTGTTTTTTTATTTTTTTGTGGTTTTTAGCATGCTGTAGCTCCGCAACCATACATCCGACTGTAACGCAACTTGCCAGATCCGGAGATGTATGGTACCAGACCATGCATTCCAAATTTCAGGCAAATCCATGGTACGGTGGCAAAGTTAAGGTGCAAAATTTGAGATTTAACCTTAAATGGGGTACTCGACCCTAACTATAGTGGCATTACCGTTCCACAATAATGTGTATGTGTATATGCATGTATGTGTATGTATGAGTATGTATATGCATGTATGAGTGTACATGTGTATGTGCATATATGTATATGTGTGTAGATGCATGTGTGTGTGTGGATGCATGTATGTATGTATGTATGGTGGAACATCTGGTTGTCAATGGACTACAGGACCCAAGGCAGCATGGTTTCACCAGGGGGAGGTCATGTCAGACCAACCTCATTGAATTTTTTGACTGGGTGACTAGGGAGGTGGATCAGGGGAGGGCAGTGGACATGGCCTATCTGGACTTCAGCAAGGCCTTTGACACTGTGCCACATAGAAGACTATTACACAAACTGGGGAATATGGGTGTGGCAGGACAGTAGTGTGGTGGGTAGGTAACTGGCTGGGTGGCAGGACACAGAGGGTGGTGGTAAATGGCTGTCACTCCACAGAGGGAAGAGTGACCAGTGGGGTACCACAGGGATCAGTGCTGGGACCGGTCCTATTCAACATCTTCATCAGTGACATTGCACAGGATCTAGAAGGCAGAATTTCACTGTTCGCTGATGACACAAAGCTCTGTAACAGAGTAGACACACCAGAGGGTGTAGACAGAATGAGAAGGACCTGCAGAAACTTGAAGAATGGTCAAGGGTTTGGCAGTTGAAATTCAATGCAAAGAAGTGCAAGATAATGCATATGGGGCACAAAAACCCTGGCACAATATATCAGTTGGGGGTGAGGATATAGCATGCACCAAGCAGGAAAGGATCTTGGGGTTGTCATCTCTGATGACCTCAAGGTAGGGAAACAGTGTGACAAGGCATCAGGTAAAAGCAAATAGGATGCTGGGATGTATAGGCAGGGGCATCACCAGCAGGAAAAGGAGGTCATAATTCCGCTCATACAAGACACTAGAGAGGCCCCACCTGGAGTACAGTGTACAGTTCTGGAGACCATACCTACGTAAGGACATAGACAGGGTAGAGAAGGTTCAGAGGAGGGCAACAAAGATTGTGCATGGGTTGCATCACAAGTCCTATGAAGACAGGTTGAAGGAACTGAACATGTACTCCCTGGAGGAGAGGAGGGAGAGAGGGGATATGATAGACACATACAAATATCTTACAGGGAGGAACAGGGTGCAGGAAAACACTATTTTAAGCCGAAAAAGATGTTTCAGGACTAGAGGGCATGGGATGAAGTTGAGGAGGACGATTCAGAGGAAACATGAGAAGAATTTCTTCACAGAACGGGTGGTGGACAAGTGGAACACCCTGCCAGAGGAAGTGGTGGGAGCTGAAACAATCACGGGATTTAAGAATGCATGGGATAGACATAAAGGAATTCTAGAGGTCAGGGGTAAGGGGAAATAGACTTCTAGGAAAACAAACTGAACTTACAAGCTCAAATGGGCAGACTAGGTGGGCCATAGGCCCTTATCTGCCGACACTGTCTATGTATCTATGTATGTATGTATATGTGTGTATATGTATTTATACAATGGGGGTGAGACATATTCCAGTGAGATAAAACAGGTTATTTTCACTGCAGTTAAAATAAATCCTGATGACATCAGCGGAGTTAAAATAAATGCCGTTTATTACACCCGTGCAACCAGCACTAAACATTTTGCAACAATGAGACCCCCATTGTATAAATAGGATACATAATGTGCACTCGTATGATATGGGAAATATGTTCAGTCCTGTACAGTGACCTCTGAAACCTCACTCGTGGCTTCACCACTCACGAGAATTCAGAGGACACTCGAGTGAAAATATTTTCCATATCACACTTGTGCCCATTATGTATCCCGTTTATATATATATATATATATATGATATACAATGGTGAGCTGTCAGATAAATGATTTATCTACACAAGTGCTGTTTGACTTTGGGTAACCTCACGAGTGGCGTAAGCCATGAGTGAGGTATCTGAGGTCAAATAGCACAAGTGTAGATAAATCATTTAACTGACAGCTCACCATTGTATATTTCAATATGCAATAGGGATGCTTTCTATCAGTGTAGGAACATTTGGTTTTGACTGTTTATTTTTATTTTAAATGATAATTTCTGGGAGCTTTGGTTAACTTTCCTAGAGTATGTCTGCCTAGCATAATTTTTGCTATTAAATGAAACACC
>CM028132.1:1104530000-1104532500 GCA_016271365.2 Neoceratodus forsteri | reverse complement strand
CCAAAGTTAAGTGCTGCAACAAATCTCTAGCTGGCAGCAGGGCTAGTGTCTTAATTTGTAATGTCCCCTTAGGTTCGATGGGCAGGGCAGCACACGAGTACAACTTCTGCAGTTCAACAGGGCAGGTGTATTTTTGTTTTTGTCCTCTTCATGTCTGCCAAAGCAGGGCAGGCACAGAAACCATTTTCTTTTTACTGCTTTGTTTCCTCTCCCCTGAGAACTCTGGAAAAAACCAGGGCACAATTCTTAATCATCACTGCTGCAAAAAACGAGCTGGCTGGGCACAAAAAAAGGAGGCGGGGTGGGCAGATGACCACTAATTGTCCTCTTCATCTTTGCCAAAAGCAAGGTACATTTTACTTAAATGTCACAGAAGTTTTTCTTTTATTTCCTCCCCTTTATAAAAGTGTCTGGAGTAAACCAGGGCACAATTCTTCTTGTTCTCTTCCCAAAAATGTTCTGCTTCTTGCACGTCAGTGTAGTTTGTTTGCTTATTCCCCATCATTGCTGCAGTAAGGGCTGGGTGCATGTCATAGATTGACCCCCAATATTGAAGGCTTTGGCATATTATATTTCCTATAAGTCTACTGCAGTAGCAAACTATGCTTTTCTATTCCGCTAATTATATCTAACTCTACCATTATGGGAAGGCCACCCATAATGGTATCTCTCTGCTCTCTTGTTTGCCCCTCTTTCATTTTTCTTTTCCTCCCATGCCAACGTCCAACCTATATGAATTACAGTCAAAATGATACTGCATTGGGAAAAATAAAAATATGCTGCACCGTTGTACAGTAGAACACGACTGCATTTTGGAAAACCCTGTAGGGTAATAAGAAAAAGGGCAGCTGTTCGTTTTCATAGGCAGCCAAATATTTGTTTGGTATTTCCTATCAAAGGAGCTGCTGGCAGCTTCAGAAAAAGTAAAAGGAGCAGCCGTCTGTTTATTTTAAGACTGCTAGTGCTATTAAATATGAGCGCTATGTACGCGCTCCCCAGAAATGCAGGATAAATAAAATGTGCAGTTGTATTTTTTTCTGGTATGCAGCCGAAGAAGCTGTCTGACTCGAGGTAAGGATTTTAAAGCGTGAGTCAGCAGGAAAACAGTAATACTCCTCCCGTAGCTGCAGAGTGCAAATAGAAACTGCTGTCTGCAGCGAGGCGCCGCCGATTCACGGAAGTGAAAGTGATTTCTTTCACTGACTCGTGCCTCCGTGGACTTTTGTATCTGCATTGGTTTTATTTTTGGAGAATAGCATAAGGAGTAGTGTCCCAGTACAAGCTAAACTGCAATGTAATGGAAATTAGTGAGATGGTAGGCTGCTAGAGTGAGAAGTATGATGTCCTTTCCTTGCAGCAGCCTGCTTGCATGCAGAATGTATCGCGAAGTGCAGTTGCATTGGAAAAGTGAACGTTGTTTCTTTCTTTCCTCACCCTTTTTAATAGCGCAATCGCGTGAAAGCAAAGAGGGGGATATGTATTTAAATAAACCTTTTTATACAGAAGTATTAAAAAAAAAAAAAAAAAGAAAGGTAGTGGTATAGAATTATAGATTCGGCTGGCTCTGGTACAAATAGAAAAGGGGGCCCAAATGAAAACATTTCCCGACGGCTTGAAATATCAGCCGTTCGGTGCTCTGTGAAGACAGGTTGCCAGATACTGTTTTTAAAGGGGAAAAATGCTAAATGAACAATAAGTGGCATAAAATAAATAAAGAGTGTTACTTTTCTATTCTGAGTGAAATGGACTTGTTCCTACCTGAGCACACCTAGCCTGCAGAATGAGCCCTTAGGAGCCAGCTGTCCCATATTGAGGCTGTTTTATAATGAATAACAGGTGTCATTCAAGAGAAGATGGGGCAGGGTTTCAAGGTAGACAGATAATTAACTAATAAAACTGTCTAGGTAGGGCTCTAAATAAAGTAAAGGCGTAATAACATGGTTGATTGTCAGTTTATCATATTCCTGTGTCTGTACAGTCATGCTGATCCTCCTGCATGTTTGTATTAGAGAAGGAATAATTATTGTTTAGAAAAGGGGCGGATCAGCTGACCTGATGATGTAGTAGTACAGGGTACAAAAGCTTCCCTGGTGTTCCGATCTAGCACATAAGCCTGACAGTGAGTAAGGAGAGGTTATCTCAAACACAGACGATTGTAGATACTGTGATACTTAAAAAAAAAAAAAAAAAAAAAAAAAAAAAAAAAAGGTTATCTACTCTGTGGCAGAACTACCAGGGAAGGGTAGTTATGAGAGCTCAAAAAGAGCTGATTTCTTTTTGTTTATTTTATTATATTTCTTTTGTTGCTGAGTCTGAAGTTGAAGATTTATGCCAAATATGGTTTATATTTTTATTTTTGTATATATATTTTTTTTACAAAAAAATACTCCACTTGGACAATAAACATCACGCCTAGAAAAGGTGTGTTAACCATAATTTTGGAGTCTTGTCTCACCTATTCACCCTACCCTCACAACCCGGTCACCGCACATTTTAAAGC